>BMAO01026562.1:0-48952 GCA_019973975.1 Trichonephila clavata
GCTTTTCTCGTTCTTCTGAATAATTTGGATTGCTTGAAAATTTTTAGATGTCGTAAAGGTAATGTCTGGATGATGGAATAAGTAAGTAACTCATGATAGGTGCCTTGATAAAGGCACCTATCATGAGTTACTTTGAGCAATATTTCTACTACGTGATGTAGGATGATTGCTCAATATTACCCGAAATATTGTTTCAGTCTTTAGAACTAATTTGAGGGAATCATGACAATACCCAACAGAGAAGTTGCAGGATGCTCAAGAGCCATTGTGACTTGGCTTGCAAGGTTTGATATCGGATGACATATATTCAATTCGCAAATGAACTTCCCATCTTTTTGTATATGGTTAAAGTATATGTTAACCAAAAGCACAGATGAAGACGCATATGCCTATAAAACAATGACAATCCACTCACTCATTGTGACTCCAATCTCAAGAGAGTCTAATAGGGCAGACAACACTATATTTCTACACTGAGCAGTGGGCCTGAATTCTCACTACAAGAGCTTAGATTTGGTTTGAACACAAATTTTTCTCTTGTTCTGTTTAGGAAAGATGCAAGAATCCGCGGTACCATCATTTGAACTGCATGCAAATTGAACAAATTTGAAGTGTGTGAGTTTTGTGTTGAGCTAGTGTGATGCTGGACATGTTCACGGAATTACAATTTTTTAGGAAGTTATTCTCGTTTCTCTGATTTATATGGATGCTATCTTAGAGATCTAAGTGAATACTTACAGAGATCTGTAGGAGTCCAAATAATTTTTATGGACGTTGGCACTCACCCTCAAACGGTTTGGAAAATTAAGGAATACTTTGATGCAAGAGGTGTTCAGTGAAAGGAGGGGGCAGTCAGATCTCCAGAGCTGGATCTCTCAAAACATGTTTTTTGGCTGGGTTGTTGCTGCTAGCAGCTTCCCTCTAGCTCTATGACTAAAAAGTGTCTTGTTTTAGGAGTAGGATATTAAATTTAATAAAGTCCATGCAACATCATTGTAAACAAGAAAAGAGTTTACACTCTAGACTGATATATATGACGTGCTTCATTTGTCAAATTTTTTATATACACACACATACATATATACACTGGTGTCCAAAAGTTAAGCATAAATCGTAAAATGCGAAAACATGGAGTAAATATTCGTAAAATTATTCCAAATTCTTGCGGATATTAATTGAGTGAAGAAGAAACATTGGGTTTATGCAAAACTTTTCAGTCGACTACGTCCTGCGCGAAACACCGGCGCATGTCGGAACGCGGAGTAACCGATTCACTCAGCATAGGCAGTTCAGACAAGTTTCGTGCAACTGCTATGCGAAGGAACGTTGTTAACCATCAAACAAGGTGAAAGATGACACAAAGCCGCAAATTGGACATGTTTACGAAAAGAAGAATCGTTGAAATGCTGGAATCCTCACGATCACAAACCGAAGTGTCTCTAATTCTGAATGTGGACCAATCTGTGATCTCAAGACTGTGGCAGAGGTTTTAAAGAACGGGAGATGTTACCCGACAACCAGTATCAGGTCGACTTATGAGTCACAACCCCTCGCCAAGACCGATATCTGGTAATAAGTGCGCGACGTCAGAGGGGCAGTACTGCCAGAGCACTGGGTTCGGCGCTCACAGTCGCCATAGGAATACGAATTTCAAGACAATCTGTTTACAAGAGACTCAATCATGCTGGCCTGTATGCCAGAAGACCAGCAGTTTGCATTCCCTTCATGTCTGCGCATAAACGCGCTCGTTTGAACTGGAGTTTGAAACATCAACATTGGAGTGTGGGAGAGTGGGCCAATGTGATTTTCAGTGACGAGTCCCGGTTTAGTCTGAGTAGTGAATTTCGGCGGTAACGATATGGAGAGAATCTGGAACACGTTTTAAACCAAGAAACATAACGGAAAGACATCATTTTCCATCAAGAGGAGTAATGGTATGGACAGGCATCAGGATGACGGTCGCACAGACCTCCATTTCTTTGACACTGGGTCTGTGACTGCTCAAGGATACAGATACGAAGTTCTTGAGCCTTATGTTCGCTTGTTTCGAGGTGCTGTCAGGTCCTGATTTCATATTCATGGATGATAATGCTGCATGTCACCGAGCGGTGCTGATTGATGACTTCTTTGAAACGGAAAACATCCAGCGCATGTCGTGGCCTGCGAATCCCCTGATTTAAATCCTATCGAGCATTTGGGGGATATGCTCGGGAGACAAATTTCAGCCTTTTCGCTCCACCAAGCTCCGTTACAGAACTGAAGAGAGCTCTCCAAGAAGCTTGGAACCGTTTGAGCCCACAATCATTCATCATCTCATTGCAAGTATGGTAATTCGCTGTGCAGCGTGCTGGCTGTCAGAGGTGACCACACGCTTATTAAACTGCAGCATCAGTATTTTATTTAATGTTTTCTTTCATTTTTTCTTTAAAGAGTGAATCCTTGTTATGCTCAGTTTTCTTTCAAACTGCTACTTTGGATAATAAAATTAGTTATTATCATTCTTTTGATTTGCTTCCTTATTTATAACCATTTTACACTCGCATATCGCGTTTCCCACCATTTTGATTTGCAGTTCCTTCTTTATTCACATAATTATCAATTATGCTTAACTTTGGACACAGTGTATATATATATATATATATATATATAAATGTGATTAAAACATTAAAATTTTCTTTTATATATAACGCATTTTTTCTTGAAAAGCGTTTTTGTCACTCGTTACTCAATTTTAAATTCCCAGATTAAGGAATTGTACTTAAATAAGATATATAATGCAATGGAATAAAAATTAAAAAATTAGTTTATTTGCATATTAAAAAAGAATTACTTATATAAACAAACTAAATTTCTTAAGTATAACAGCCTTTACTAACACTATGAGTTTAACGTATTTTGATGTATCGTGGAAATTATGGAAATCGCATAAATGATTTCATAAAGTAAATGATTGTAAAGAGTTAACATTAAATCATTATTAACTCTTTCTCAGATTAATAAATTTATGTAATAGTACAAAAGAGGGCATACAGATTTTAAACAACTTCAAGATGATTAATTTCTGTAAAAAAACTTTTTCTCATCTATTAGTTATGAAATTCAGGGGTGCATTTAAATTTAAAACTATTTTGGGAACTTTGAAGTTAAATACTTATATATGATGTTGGAAAAAGAATGATTTTGCATTGGTATATTCAAAGTTTAAATGTCAACCAAATCAATAGAATCTCTCCTCTGAAGTTTTGATAAAATAAGTACAAATTATACGACATTTACAATGAAAAATCATGCTTTGCAAGAACGATAAAACTGCAAAACATAGCTTAAAATATATTCATGAAAAAATTTCAATATCCAAATAACAAGATATTTGTGTTTGTACGCTTATTTTTTTCAAGATATTATTTGCCTTGAACATAAAAGCTTATTGAGACGAAAAAATATATCTATATTTTTTAAGTACTATCATGAAAAAATATATCTTTTCTATCTGAGTTTTATAATATTGAATTTTGCTTATATTTTAAACTTGTACGCGATCAAAATGTCTTGCACTGGAAACTATGATTGATTTTGTTATTGTAAACTCTTGTTAAAATGGAAAAGAATGTACTGAATAACAAAAAGAAAAAAGGTTATTGCTTTTTAGAAGTATTTGATAGTAGAATGATAAAAAAATACAATCTCGTTTTTTTTACTAGTTAATTTTTAAAACTTTTCTTTGCTTATTTTCACTTCAATACCTTTACAAGATTTAAATTGTTTAGAAATAGCGTCCTGTTAAAATAACCTTTATGTTCTTCTCTTTTTTTATTTGTTCAAGTTTTTTTTATAAAGAAAGAAAAATGTGATTTTTTTCAAGATTTTTTTTTCTTTTTATCATATTTTTTCATTAACCCGAATCATGCTACAAAAATTCCCGCTGAATATAAATTCTTTTTTATGTTCCAAAATTTTTAGTCATTGTTTGGGCTCTTTTGTTTCCTATAGAAAATGAAATTTTAAATAATATTAATAGAGAAAAGTTGAATTTACAAGAATTAATCTGTGCTTCTGAGAATGAACCGTGTTTCAAATTTTTTGCATACGTTTTACGTAGAATTCTTACTATTGGTTCTTTTTTAATTGATCAGCTATATCATTGTAAAAAGTAAGCAAATGTAACTTTAGATTACGCTTATACACTTACCCTTCAAAGTTAGGTAACACTCAGTAATTCAAATTTAGAAATATATTATGATTTTAGGTATCAACTACCCGAAAATTGTAATTTTGACCAAATTGACAAATTTATTTTATAGACCATTTTATTAACTTTATAAAAATACCAAGTTAATTGCTTTCCGTTCGCTAGAACAAAAATTACAAGTGTTTTAATAAAGGCAGATGCCATACTTAAAAGCGCATTTTACTTGAAAAGTATTTTTTTTGAAAATGTTCAAATAGGGCCAGCGATTGCTGAAAAAGTTTTCGAAATAATTAACTGAAATTTTTTTCTGTAAGTTCTGCATAATATTAGAAGTGTTTTAACCTTCAGATTTATCAATTATTGTTTTATTACAAAATTTACAGGCCCTAATGTTAATATAATCACTGTTATTTTAAGTAATTTCATATAGTATCTAAGATAATGTGATCTAGTTTTTGTAAGAATAAAATATCTCTTATCCTGAAGCTCATTTAAAAAGTGAAAAACATTGCAATATGTCGAAATTGAAAAATTGAAAATTTGGTCAAACTTTTAGTACATAATGGGTCCCGTTTATGTTATTTTTTGTAAATTTTTATCAATTTTTTCCTATTTTAGTAATAATAATTTCTTTTTCTCTTCTTAATGTTAGCATATCTTTCTTAAAATATACTAAACAAATCTAAAAATTACAAAAAAAAAAAAAAAAAAAAAAAAAAAAAAAAAATCTCCATTTTAAAAAATAAAAAGTTACCGCAAGTAGTTGGATACCTTAATATGTCATTTTAAAATTGAAATAAGTGAATTTGAACTAAATTGGCTGTTTCTAATATTTGACAAACATTTGCTTGAATTGACATGTGACGGGTGCTTACGCGTTTCACTAACCTTCTCTCAATTCCTTTAAGATTGTATTTATTTTAACCAATCCCGCTGAGAGCCAAAAGTGTGATTTATGCAAACAAGATAGTTTCAGGTTTAGCGAGTTCAAAAAGATATAAAAGGGAGAAATGAAATGAAGAGATGAGGATGATTACGTGGTTTGATAGAGGAGATAACTACGAGGTTGATTAAGAAGGTGATTCTGAGAGATTAGTTTAACTAGTGAAGTTTGTTAGCCGGAGGAAGATTATAGAAAAGGTTCATTAATTCGGTTCGGACGGAACTGAAGATATCAAGGATTGAAGCCGCTCTTTAGATCCATGAAGTATTAAAGAATCCTGCCTTAAAAAGATATCAGGTCTGTTATTTTCATAAATTAGATATAAATGTGTAGTTTGATTGTATGCGTTATTCTCCGTAGTTTCAGTTAGTGTTCCGTCGTTCATAGTTGAATTCTTATCACACTCCCTGTAATTTGTTGTTCTTAAAGTTTGATTAATATTTGTGTATTTCTATAATAAGAAAGATTTTTTAATAAATAATATTGTTTATTAATTAAGTAGTTGTTAATTATGAATCAACATACCCGAATTTAGATAATGTGCAAAGGGGAGTTAATAATATAGGGTAGTGAGAGCTACGACAACATGCATAGCGAAAAATTAAAATGTACTCTTTTAACTGAATTATGTTTCTTTTGTTGAACATAAAATTGTATGTAGTTATTATAAAAGAGATTGAAATTGATACAAATGTTTTGCCGTTAAAAATATATCGGTCACTGGCTGTATTATTGTCCTTTCAGAAATAATTTTATTCTACCTCAAATATTTTTCTGTGACACGATTAGAAAAAAGAAAATATTAACACTATGACTTTGCTCTTCTTGAAAAGAAAATTCTTCAGAAAATAATGGTTTAAGTGCCCTATTTAAAAAAAAAAAACAAGCATAAACTCCAAGGCAGGCATTATTTTACAATAGATTAGATATAATCTTGTTATAGGTTTGGTGCATTTCCGTGACATATGATAAAATCCGGCATGTCACGCGCCTATTTAATACAAAAAACATTAAAGAATTTTATGCGTGGGCGTTATATGCCGGGTGTAAAAATAATAGTGTAAAAAAAGGGGAAGATAATAAAAACAAGATATCAATCATTGGCATTACCAAGTAATTTTAGCACGTTTTTCACATGTTCTATTTTACAATAATGCAACTATAATGAACTTTTTACTAACAGAAAGTAGTATTATACTTAAAAAAATAATTTAAAATTTTTTTTAAAAACATTAAAATTTTTTTAAAATTTAAATATGATTCGGCTCATCTAGGGCACAAATTCGACCATATGCCGAAAACCCGAGGTCAATCGGTTAATTATTGGCTGAGAAAAAGGTACAACAAAATATGGAACGAAGACGAGGACGAAGACGAAATTTGCGTCATAATAGCGCTTTTTTTACACTACGTGAAAAACGCGCAAAAAAGGGGTGCGCGTTATACGGCGAATATACCTAAAAATTAAAATGTTCATCTTAAAAGTAAAGGTACGAGTTATATCCCGGATTTTACTTTGTATTTCCTACTTTCCGTCATTCTCCCAGTGTTTTCATCGCTGCATCAAAATTATCTTGTAAATAAAAATGTTTATCTGTGTTTTGGTTTTTATTTCTTAATTTTCCCAGGTGTTGAATTTCCTATTACTTATGTACACTGAAGTCTAAAAGTCATAAGGTTGCTATATTCAAATATACAGATTTTAGTAGCATCGCTTAAGTCATATATAGTCAATACCTTTTATTTAGTTAGGGCCTTTTATATAAACAGGGTCTTTTTTTGTACGCAAGTGACTTAAGTGAAAATAGTTTGGAGTGATTGCAGGAATTAAAAGCTATTAAACGTGAAATGATAGTTGGAACTGGAAATTCCAGACAAACTAACATGCTGACGAATTACTGAATACAAATTCCAATATTATTGATAGTACTATATAGTAATATGTTATAAAGAAATTGATGCTTTTAGTTCCAATGTTAGTAAAGCTTCTTTTTTCAACGGTATCCATCTATCCATCTATTAATATACAGTAATATGGAATACAAATGTTTGCGGCATGATTATTATGTAGCTAATGAAGTATGTGATACAATTATAAATTTAAAAAAAAGTTATTCTGTTTTGTTAAAGAATTTTATTACCCTAATTAATTCCTTGAATTCTACATTTTTAATAAGTTTTTTTTGTGTACATGTTAATTTTTATTTCTTGTTTTATTTAATTTTTGATGTCATTCTTTTTTTTTTCTCTTTTGATAACTATTTATCAAATTTTATCACAATTTTTTATTTTGATGTTTTGTCCTCTCAATTTTTAGAAGAAACCTTTTTTAATTTTTATTAATAGATTTTCATAATATGTCTATGTTTTTATTACATAAAAGAATATATTTATAATAAGTTATATCTCTTTATGAGAAATGTTATGTTTCATATACGGAGCTGTACGGAATACGGAAATAAAATTTCGAAAAACAATCCAGAAGTATTGTGCTTCGTGTGCATTTTTTCAGTGGGATAAGTAGTTTATTGTTTGTTACACTTGGAATATGGTGACTTAGAATCATTATAAATACCTTTTACATTTGAATTTTCACTTTTTTTATAAAAGCATTTTCTCTTCTAAACTTATTTTGGTACAGTGCTAATAACAAATAAAGAAAAGATAGCGCAAGTATTTGTTTTTTCAACCATAGGATTTTCTAAAAGTCAAAATATTTTATTTATTTACCTCTTTGATTAGCTTCATGGAATATCCGCACAACAAGTTAGTAATACAATAGAAAAAGTGTCACCAACATGCTGTAGGATCTCAGAGACTGACGAGGAAAAAATTCCTCGTTTAAATGATGCCTCTATTTTTTTCCATCTACATTCCCGTTATTCTTTGAACTCCTTCGAATCAATCACCGAGAAGAATTTTCCTATCCCTTTTCTCCCAGCTTGGTTTTCGCTTGCGATTTCCCTTTGGAATTTGTTGTTGAAAATCTATCAGGATGAGAAGTAAAAAGGAAAAATTCTTCAACTCTTTTTATATTGGGTTAAAAGAGCCAAAATAAAGGTATTCTGTTCCTTCCTAAAGAGGATAGTTTTTATTCTTGTGTTTCTCTTCATTCTTTCTTTAATGAAAATTTCTTTTATCCCTTAATCTTATAAGTGAAGCGATAAAACGAAATGATGTTTGAAAAAATGAATGAATTTATAAAGTTGAAAAATTGCGCAAAGCGAGTTTCTTAATTAAACATTTTGTGTTTATGGTTTTAATGTGTTTTATTTAATATTGTAAGACTTAAATATAACACATAAACAGTATTGCTTTAGATATAACTTAAAAATTACGTCCACATATGTAGTATTCGCATATACTTTCTAATATGTAGTAATAATGTATGACCTAATTTCTTATTGCATTTGAGATATCATGGATATTGTCGAATTTGCGCGATGTTTTTGATAATATAAAATCATTAAATGATTAAATTATTTACATAATTTGATAATTGTATCAGTAATTTTGATACTTCTTTGACATACTTTATCATCGAAGATATTTGTATAAAACATTTGCACAATAAGATATATTCAGTCTACAATGGATAATAAATAAAAATATCATGTATAAAGTATTTTTATTTGTCGCTGAAGAATTCTGAATTTTTCTTATTTGTAGTTTGATAAGCAATGTTTTTCAGGAAATATCAGTTAAAAAAAAACGACATTAATCTTATTACCTTTTTAATCCGTGAGAACTGGGGTTTAATCTTGTAACCAGAGACTTTCCTCATGTTCGTTAAATTTCGCTTAAAAATAACTATTTTGCGTGAACTCCTATTTTTAAAACTTTTTAACTCTTATATTTAAGCTTTTACTGAATAATTAAAAGTGTATTTTATAAGTAATTGAAGAATTATTAAGTATATATTATCTTAGAATCAAGGTTAAACATAAAATTTTGTCATAAAATGGTTAAAACTAACATATTTAAAAAATATTTTTAATCACTTATATAAATTAGCATAGAAGTGACATATATATGTGATGTGTTGTTTTTCTTATCCCAGATGGTGTGGCTCAGCTACTCCATCTCCATAAAACTAAAAATAAGATAGGATTTCCTAAAACCTCTTCATATGAAAAACTCAAACAATTCAGAATATGACTGGGAGAGTCCTGATCAGCTTCGCCCCCAGGACATTCTGGGAAGACTTTCCGGCCCTGTTGAAAAGTCAGAGACTTGATGTGGCCACTGAAAAAGCGTGACAGAGCCGTCTGCTGATACCTAGGAATATTAAGTTGGTGACACCAACGAGGTTTTTTCCTAAAATACCAAGGGTGAACAGGGGGTATTCTCCAAAATGCATTCAGTTCTAACCTTTTAATAGAGGAGAGTTCAGCAAAAGTTAGACAAGTATCACCCAGCAAAGTGTCAGCAGTGGCTGACTTGGCCAAACTATCGGCTATCTCGTTACCATTCAATCCAATATGGGAGAGGACCCATTGAAAGTACATACAGTGTCTAGAAGAATGTCGAACCAGAACATCCAGAATATTTAGGCTTGTCATATCCCCAACAGTTGTCCAACGAGAAAGGTGCTGTATAGAAGAGCGGCTGTCAGTTAAAATCCAAATGTCCCTGAAGACGAGGTCAGACGCTGTGTCAATAAATTGCAATGTTCAAATCTAAAAACAGAACAGTAGTTAATATTCCTAATCTTGATGTCAAATGTACTATCAGGTGTCTCAATGTGCACGCCGCTTCCAAAAAATACCACCGTCACCCATGCTGCCATCAGTATGCCATATGAGGGATGTCATCAATTGTCTCTAGAGCAAAACCTGTCTAGTAAATTCTGGTACATCAGACCTTTTATACACCCTGAGTCATTAGTTCAGTCTGGAAATGTATGCGATCAGAGTCGAACTTAAAATGGGAAAATGGCTTTAAGGAGTGATGTTCAACATTACCAGAAAACAGACCCATATTAACTGCCAAAGAAAAAGGGCTATGTTTCTTTAATCGCCTGTTATTGATCCAAGAGTGGAGATAGGCAGACGTTCTGTGATGGGCATTGCAGCTAGATAGTTTATTGTAATATTTTACCAGGCTATAACTTCTTCTCATTAAAAGTGGCGGTAAATCACTCTCATTTAGAACAATATTATTAGGGCAGCTATTACGAAGTCCAGTAATTATTCTTGCGGCACTCAGTTGCACACGTTCAAGCTTATTTAAGTTAGCTTCAGAAGCACAAAAATAAACTGGAAAGCCATATTCCAAAATTGGCCTGATTAGTGAGATGTAGGTTGTTCTCAGGGTATTCGCGTCTGCGCCCAATCACTCCCGGAAATATATTTAAGAATGTTGAGTCTTTTTCTGAATTTGGCTACTTGAGCCTCTATATGTCTGTTACTCAATATCTCCTGGTCCAGAATGTAACCCAGATATTTGGCATTTGTTGTGTAATTTAATTGACTTCCATTCATAAAAACAGTTGGTTTATAGTTATAAAGATGTCTGTTGGTGGTAAAAAAGGTAACTTTTGACTTAGAGGTATTAAAAATCATTTTGTGCGGTTCTGCAAAGATAGAGACCACAGAAAGAGCAGAATTTAACGAAGTCTCTATTTTTTAATTTCAGAATTTGAATACCAAATGATATCATCAGCAAAGAGACCAACATTACTATACTTATTGATTACCTATTCAAGACCAGAAACATATAAAGAGATGAATATCGGGTTTAGGACTGAACCCTGTGGGAGGTCATGTCTCAATCCAAAAGGATCAGACTACGTATTTTTATATTTCACTCTTATTGATCTATTTTGTAAATAAATCTGAGATCCAAGGCAGAATTTTACCCCTAATACCATACATATATCTGATGTAATTGATGCTTATAGGTTTTATGTATTGTTTCTTTGTTTTTGTTCTTGGAGAAAAGTAATAACAAAATTTTGATTTTATTTCATCTGTGTGACTCATTTTCCTCTCTATCTTCTACTCTTACCAAGTGTAGTGCGGGCTGCGTAAGTGAGAGTTATATTAACGTCACACTGTAAAGCAACACGAGTGCTATTGGTGACGGACATCGTAATTTTGAACCTCTGTAGAGTGACGAGGACTACACCTGAGCTGGCACCTCTCTCTGTTAATTACCACACCATTAGTGGACATTGATCCTGAAGAGATCTAATGTGCATCGGTTCCATCTACATGGCAGGTCTTCAGTAACACCAGGACGAACTCGTGCCACTCTGGTCTTGAATTCGTGGCCATGGTTACTAGTCCACCACGCCCATCAGGCACAGGAAGACCAAAGTGTATTTCCTATGGAGACCGTAAGAATCCGATCTAACAGCGCGTATAGGGAGTTGTAAGTTATGGTGGGAGAATGCAGACACCAACCGCATTTGCAGCACCTTAACGAACCATGGTTTCCTATGCAATCAGGTCGGGCTATTCACCAGGCCTGTTGCATCGGAGGTTTCTTTTAAATTTTATGTTAAAGACGGAAGAACAATGGCTGTTATCGCCGTAATACTCTAGTTTTCTACACGGGAGCCGGATCCTTCTCGGAATTCAATGTCTTGTATTACATCAAACTGTTTCATTTCCCCCCTCCTTCTAAGAGAATTGCTTGAATCAGATATATAATGTAAAATGACAGAGTTAATGAGGTCTAGAGTAAGGGTGTCAACCTCAAGAGCTAACTTGAGCCAACTAAATAATGTTTAACATTAGGTGGGCCGCAAAAAAAAATCAATATTCGTAGAAACATAAGTTTATTTCGAATAATTCATCATAATGAACATAAATAAAAAAACAAGAAAAATAAAATGTTTACTTCCTGACACTTGACACCACTTCTCTGCTACTATTTTTCCAATTTCGGGAGAAATTTTGATATTTTATTAATTTTACTTGTATTATGTCCCGATAAACTGGTTTGGCCGAAAAAATGTACGTTGTGGGCCGCGAGTTTGACACCCCTGGACTAGAGTCTTTTGTTAAACAGTGTTAGTTGTTTAGTAATTCCAATGTTCAATTTGAATATAATTTGACAATTTATTCTCCAAACAATTATTTGACAGTTGTCAAAGGCAATCGGCTACTTGTTCTAAACACGGAAAAGGTGGCTTTCAGATCATCAGACGTATCTACAGTACCTTTAAAAAGATTATACAAAAGTTATAATCGCTGATTTATGGCAATACCAGTGGTTTTGCCAATTTTTTGTATCATTGGGGAGAGCTGGAAAAATCAAAATAAGTTTGATTTTAGTTTTGGGTTCTTAAGAGACCCAACATATGTTTTTCTATTCCTACTATTAGTTCACTCTCTCCCTATATTTATATGTATATATATACTGTCCAAATTTTCAATCGTTAATAAAATACTTTCTATTCATTCATTCAAATTCAAAAGTTTGTAGTGGATGCACTTTATATTAACACAGTTTTTACAAATATTAATCCATTAATTAAATTAAAAAATGTATAAGTAGTAACAAACAAAAATAATAGTCCAACGGCATATACAGAAAGGAAAACCATTAGTTTTGTCCCTGTAGCGCAATACATAGCGTGTGGACTTTTAATCCAAAAGGTGAGGGTTCGAATCCAACTTGGGAGGGCCTAATATCTGAGAATGTGATTTCTTTTTTACTATACTATTTTATTAGAATAATTAAATTTAATTAATGAATAAATAGTAACAAACAAAAAAAAATTAGTGCAGCACCATATATAGAATGGAAAATTTCAAAGGAAATCATTTTCTATTTTGTCACATAATATTGGGATTCTGTCATATGTATATACATATTTATATATATTAATTATAACTATTTAAAAAAAGTAACTAAAATACAACTTTTCTTTGTTGACCTCAGTAGAGATGGACTTTTTTTTACATTACTTGTTTATAAAAAAATCACAAAGGCGAACAATATTTGTGTGTTAATTACATTCATAAAAAGATTTCCGTTATCAATAATTGTATAGTTTTGTTATAAGTCAGGACAAAAGAAATATGGTGAGGAAACAGTAATTAGAATCATTTAACTGGTGTTGAATACGAGTTGAAATGACAGAATTCCTGATCACCAACAACACAATCAGTGTCCCTAGCATTAAATTGTAAAACTCAGCTAGATGAATCTGCCCTCACCTATCAAGGCAACAAACAAATTAATCAAGCATTTCTTTAAAATGTTTAAAAATCTGTCACAACCCGAGTTTTGCGGGCTGAATGAGACTATTATGATTGATAAATTTTAAACTACTATAAACCTTTTATTGCACAGATATGTAGGAAAATTTTATTCAAAACTACAAAGCTTAGGCATTTTAAACTTTATACCTAACTCCTTGTTAAATTAAATTTGGATGCACCTATTACAATATTTTATAATAATAGCAACAATTTATAATAATCAGTGTTTAAAGCGTTAGGCATAAATGCAAGCATTAGAAAGAAAAAGTAACATATTACTCTTATCCTATTACTTAAAAGATCTGTTTTACTTAAAAGTAACCAATGCAAAATTTGATACTTATCTTGGTAATTTGTACGGTTTATAATTAAGGTCGTATTGTAGCTTTAGCGTCAAACTACATTATTATTGAATTCAAAGGATGCATAGAATGGTGGAGATAGACTACATTCAATAATATTGTATGGAGGGGGTGGGGCGATGAAAATTGGGCCCAAATATTAAAAGCTTGAGAAGTACAGGACTACATCTTAGTTTCCTCTTTCAGATAAAACAGAATACTTAGCATAATAAAATCCTAATTTTCCAAAAAAAAAACAACAACAAAAAACAACACATTTGAAACTGTCATGGATGATAACCAAACCCTGCTTGGTGACTCATTTATACCGACACAACTAGCCGGAAACATATAACCTCTCATTTAACCGTTAGGAGGCTGGAATTATTAAGGGATAAAGGAATTCATGTCCAGCATCAGTTCTCATGACTCATATCTAAACTTTTCAAGAGGATTTAATAACAACACGAAACATACAGTGAGAAAAAAAAAGGGTTTCTTTGAATACTAGCCTTTTTAACACCCTTTTTACTTGTATGTAACGGAATCTTTAAATTCACTTTTTACCCACTTTGAAAGGTCATATTAATTCGAAATTTTGCTCACTTGTCCAGGATCGATGGCAATACAATAATTTAATAATTTTGTTTCATTGTACTGATCAGGAGCATCAGGATGAACGATTTCCCCCTTTCAGATCCCATCCCGCACCTAGCGATTAATATCAGATCTCATTTCCAAATTTGGTGACTAATTCCAGATCTCATTTCCAAATTTTGTGACTAATTCCAGATTTGGCGACTAAAAATTAAGTTACAGCTTATTTCGATTAACTATAAAAAGGTGTTTTTTTGTTTTTTAACACGCTTTTATAAGTTTCACTTGCATGTAACGGAATCTTAGAACTCGATTTTTACCCACTTAAAAATATCGGATTCATTCGAAATTTCACACACTTGTCAAGGACCGATAACAATACAATAATTTCATAATTTTGTTCCATTGTCCTTTTCAGGATCGTCAGGAATAAGGATAATCAGATTTGGCGACAAATCCATATATCACGTCCAGATTTGGCGACTTATTGCATATATCATTTTTAAATTTGGCGACTAGTTCCATATACCATTTTCAGACATGGCGACTAATTTTCTACATCATTTCCAGATTTGGCGACTAAAGGAATAAGGTGTAACCCTAAAGTGTTTTGAATTTAACGCTAATTATATATGCAAGTATAAATACACTTGCGGTTAAAAGAAATAAAACAAAAAAAAAAGTGTTCTGTATCTGAGAAAGGGGAGGGTGGGTGTGTGTTAGCAATTTTTTATCATAGTATAAACATTTTTATGAAAATGAAAAAAAAAAACCTTGTGAATGTTACAAAAAAATAATTTACGTTCCAAATACTAAATATTTTTTAAAATTTTTATAAAGCAACACGTTTACAAGTGAGGATACGAATTAACATTAAAACAATACGTTTAAAAGGGGATAACACGATTGACACTTAATATTATGCTTTATTAACTCGCTTTCTTTAATGTCTGTCCGGGTGGAATTTTGAAATTGATTTTAAACTGTGTGACTTTCCGAGGAGCTAGAGACTTGAAATTTGGACCATAGATGAGAAGTGGATAACAATGCATGAAAATGTTAAAAAAGAAAAAAACAAAAACGAAAAGGAGGAATTTTATAATTTTTAATCTGTTTTAAAAACATGGTACATTAAAATTTTTTTTGATTCGAATTTTTCCTTCTTAACACACTTTTATTTGTTGCACCTGTTCAGAAGAGACGGAATCTAATATAACGATACGGGACTCATCTGAGGCCTCGAAACGGAGAGAATAAATACACTTTAGACCCGTTAATAATTTTTCCATTAAAGAGCAAGACTAATTCCACAGCCACGTAATTCCGGCTTCAAATATCAAACTCAAGGATAAATTCAACAATGAATAAATGATAGTTTAAAAAACACGCTTTTATTGCAGTTTGAACTAAAAAATGAAAAATAAATTATAGTTTGAAAAAAACTAAAAAACACGTTTTTATACTGATTCGAACTAAAAAGTTAAAAAATAATTCTTAATGAAGAATAAAATGATTTACGAGAAAATGAATGTCATTGGGGTAAAAGCGTGGGGTGTTCTCTATAAATGTATCAATTGTTATAATTTCTAACTTCTATTCCGAAAATCGGAATTAGTATAAAAATGTAGTAGAAAGTACCCCAATGACATTAATTTTCTCGTAAATCATTTTATTCTTCATTAAGAATTATTTTTTAACTTTTTAGTTCGATTCAGTATAAAAGCGTGTTTTTTAGTTTTTTTCAAGCTATAATTTATTTAAACTATAACTTATTATATTCATTGTAACTAGATAAAATTAGAATAGGTATTATTTGGTGAAATAATGGTTTGCTTAAGAACTGTATCTTAAGAATTGTATCTCTTACCGCAAATAAATAAACATTTAAAAATAATTTTCCCGTTAAAGACTCTTTTCTTCAACCATTTGAATCTTAAAATCCTATGGATATCTAAAAAAATAGCCTATATATAAGGCTTCGAAAAAAATTTATATGAAAGTTTTTTACTTATAAGGTCTAAAGATTGTGTTCTCCTTGCCCCATCATTAAATAAAAGTCTCAAACATTTCACTCGTTACTTTTTGAAATTTTTTGTACCAAAAATTTTATATTTTTTTTGAAATTCTAAATGAACACAAAAGTTTAAAAA
The DNA here is from genome assembly GCA_019973975.1 of Trichonephila clavata. Classification (NCBI taxonomy): domain Eukaryota; kingdom Metazoa; phylum Arthropoda; class Arachnida; order Araneae; family Nephilidae; genus Trichonephila; species Trichonephila clavata. The sequence goes on from BMAO01026562.1 coordinate 16,437, forward strand.
AGGGACGTTATTAATGTATATGAAGTGCTGAATACGCAATTTCAAAAAAGGAATTATAATATTTAAGTAATTTTTATATACGAATTTTTCTAATATTTCAGAAAATTTTTAAGATAAATGTTATGAATGGAAGTCATAAAATTTTTGAGGGTCATTCATTTGTTAAAAAATTATAATTATGGATCCATACACACACACACAGGTCATATGAAGTTAAAAAACAAAGAAAATGAACGGAATTAGTTGAATGAAATAATATCGCATATGACAATCCAACATTATTTTATCTATTATCTCTGAAATTAATATTCATAATTATTTACTTATTTGAAAAACTATTACAAAATTCTGCAGTAATTTATTACTTAAACGGAAAACTATGTTTTAGAAGTTAATTATGTTAATGAAATCGATAAGTTATCCCACTCACTTTTTTCTTTGTCCTCATCTGAGAAATGTACAGTGTGTTAAATGTTTTGTAATTGAGGAGAGAATTATGAGTTATTAAGGGAGAATTATTTTGTTTTGTGTTTGTACATTCTGAATAGACTAATGACTTAACTCCTATTATACGCCAAAGAAGTCCGTAAAACAGTTTTGTAATACTTGAAATAAAAATGAACGAGATAATTGTACAGCTATTATAAGAAATAAACTGTTCTACAGATTTTCAGTTCGAATGAATCTCAATAATGGAAATGCATGAGCCTAAATTTCATGTGCTGTGTTTCATCTCTTGTTTCAATTTAATGCACAGTTTTTTAGTTAGTTTTATTTAACTTATTTTTTCGATTGTATATACCAAATGATTTTAAATATAAATCTCATAAAATTAATTCACATATTCAATAATGGTCTGAAATTTAAAAAAAATCTAATTTCATGGTGACAAAATCAAATAAAATGTGTGAACAGGAATTATTAATTAAAATATTTAAAAAAAATATTTTTTTTAATTGAATTTTTAAAATTAATAAAATATATATTCAGAAAAATAAAATATATAAAATTTTTGTAAAACACATTTTTGCTTGGTTCTTATAACAAGAAAGGAAAAACAATTCAGCTTTATTTGTTTCATTTTTCTTTGAATGTTTCGTGCAGATGGATGAAAACAAAAACATTGTGTTTTTGAGTAAAAAACAAGCATATCACGATTAATATTTATTTGAAGTGTTGGTTTATACTTTGTATTGCAGCTTTTATACTGTCGTTGTAATTCCAGGGGAATATTTTTGGTGTATATTTTTAGAATGAGATGTAAAGGAAAAGAAATGTAATACATATTTATTCGGTAAACACACATGCCATCTTTCGTAAAAAAATCCTTACGAAGATTTTTGTTTTTGTCTTCTCAATGAAAAACCTTTCTTTTACAGAGCTTATTTTTTGAGTTTGAAATTTTTCTGTATAAATAAGTATAATATTTATAAGAAATTGACATTTCCTTCTTTCAGCTGCTTAGGAAATTAGCAAATCGTGTTTGAAGATTTAGTTACACGAAGCTTGAATGTGTTTCCTTTCTTTTTCAGAAATCAACATAAAGATGCAACAAGTAAACAATACACGAAATTAACATGTTCACAACTAATTTAATAAATTTATCATATAAGCAAATAATGTTTGCAGCAGCTATAAAAAATGTTTTTAATAAATAAAAAATAATATTAATCATCGTTCAAATATTTCCATAAGGAGCAAACAAATAAGGATATATGCAGAAAATTTATTTTTAATGAAATGAATTAATAAACCTATATAAAAACCGTAGATTAAATTAAACCTATATGTGAATGTGATTTCGTATTTCCATAACACATTTGTAAGAATCAATGAATTTAAAAACTTATTTTAGATAATGCAGTAAAAATTAGAGAAAACACACAATGAACAATCATTCCAATTATTTTAATCGTTATATTTTACCACTTTAATTGTAGTGACGTAGATGTAACAAAATTTAAGCAGGAAAAAAGAAATAACATTCAGTTTCATTGGGATTACAACGTAAAATAGTATGAAAATGGCATTACAAGTATAAAAAGTGTCTACATAATTTTTTTATGTTTCTTTTTCATTCCGCATTCAACAGAAATAAAAATAATTATTAAGGAATCTGAAGGATACTGCAATTTAAATGATACTGAACTATCAATACCCTTACACAATGTATAAATTAAGTATTTCATCTACATTTAAATTTATTGAATCATTAATTGTTTTAAGTACTGTAATATCATAGCAGGATATTACATAAATGACCCATTAAAAATAGCGCATATCCTTAATAAAATATATCCTTATATAATATATTTCGTTGAATAAAATGATTTTTTACTAAATAATTTGTTAAAAAAAAGAAATTGCATTGAAAAAAAAGTAGCAATTTTTTAACACTATTTTACTTCGAGATAGTTTCTTTTTTACTAACAGGCCTCAAAAGTGTTTCCATTCCAAGTATTGTCATTTAATACACATATAGGATTACTAAACGTTACAGTCGCCCATCCGGTGTAGTGTTTAGCGACGCTGACTGCCATGCCGTAGGGCCCGGGTTTGAATCCAGGAAAAGGTTTGAATCCCGGATACTTATTATATTATCCTCTAAATTGGGGGTGGAACCGAATTAAATCGTATTGTCACCTGTATGGTGCTACGGCCAACGGCAGGCGTACGTCTAGAAGTCCAACCTGTGTCAGGCTCTGGCAACAAGGCAGCAACAAAACAATACTCTAGAGAACTGGTCTTCAAACTTTTTCAACTCACGGAGCTCCTAGAATTTGAAGGAGTTTTCGTAGAACCCTAGAACTAGAAAGTGTTTTCGTAGAACCCTATTCCACGCACATACTTAGAAGAATATATCTCTCAAAATAATATTTAAAGTAAATCCCATTATGTTATAGGTACTTTATGAGCAGGCAATTAAAAAATTATGATATTTTTATTAAAAAAATTCTAATATATATTTTTAATATAATTTATTCATTAATAATATTAATTTGGGATCCAAGTATCACCTATACCTGTGCATTATATTTAGTAAGTGGGAGGTTTTAGTAAGTTTAAGGTGTAGGCTTTTTTAATACAAACTGTCGAAGTCTATGTATTCAAATTATCTGCAGTTGCATATCTCATGTTTTGCGTTTGATTTTATTTTATACTTTGTTTTCGTAGCCATCTCGTTGACAATATATTTCACGTAATCACAATTCTCTGGATGACATTTAAATGTTTATAGCTGCATGAGAAATACTGCGCATTTCTCATGAGAGAATTTCCAACAAAAAAAATTTAGGAACTGTTCTTGCTTAATTTTAGATTTCCTGTTTCCTCTCCTTCATTTTAGCTATTTTGTCCACAGTTGAAAAGTGGTGCATTTTCCATTAGAAATCTATTTAGTTATGCAAGACACTGTGATAATTAATGAGTTTACAATTATCTCGTGGAGCTCAAGATAGTAAACAATATAATATTCACAATCTAGTAGAAAGTTTATATATAAAGATAAAAATTTTTATAATATTCTTTTATTATATTATTATAAAAGTCTAAAGAGTGTTGAAAATATAGTTATTATGCATATAAATAAAGTTTTCTGTTTTAATGAATAAGATATGAGCTTTATATACTTGTAACTATACGAGGGCTGTTCAAAAAGTATCGAGACTGAATTTATTATGCAAAAACATACATACATAAACAGGTTTTGAGTCAATCTCCTTCGAAATATGATCCATTGGCAGTAACACACTTGGCCCAACGATGTTTCCAGTCCTCGAAACATTTCTGGAACTCAGACTTTGGGATGGCCTGAAGCTGCTGTGTCGAATTCTGTTTTATGGTTTCAATGTCCTGAAACCGGTGTCCTTTTAAGGTGTTCTTGATCTTGGGAAAGAGGAAAAAATCAGGAGATGTTCCCAGTCGTTGGAATTGCTTATCCTCAGTGAGGAGACGCGGCACAAACTTTGCAGACTTTCGGCGCATGTTCAAGTCCTTTCTCAAAATTTCATCACATGATCCTACGGAAATGTGACACTCCTGTGCAATTTCTCGGACTGTTAAACGACTATCAGAGTACACCACAGCCTTCACTTGTGCAATCTTGTCCTCAATGCGAGAGGTGGATGGGCGTCCAGAACGGGGATCACTGTTCACTGATTGACGACCCTCCTTGAATCGTCGGAACCACTCGAAAACCCGAGCACAACTCATCTCCAAATGCTGTTTTCATCATCTCGTAGGTTTCGGTACCCGTTTTACCGAGCTTAAAGCAAAACTTGATACAGATTCGCTGATCAGTGTTTTCACACTTTTTCTTTTTTCGACGAACGCACGCAAACACTCCACGTGAAAGAAGTCAGTGTGACTGAACGGCGCGCTGTACAGACCTGCCGAATTTTGTGAGACAAGGTGAAATATGCACGCGCATGATGCACACAGTCCCTCCGCTAGGGGTTTCTGGAATAAATAGAATAAATTCAGTATCGATACTTTCTGAACAGCCTTCGTACAAACTTCATGGAGAACGAATTTCATGAAAATAATAATTTTCATACATATTTATAAGATTTTTATTTATTTTCTTAATGTAAGACCACTGCTCTAAAGCTTCTAGGGAAATTTTCTTACATTGCATGGCTATATATTGTTTTTAAGTTATTATTTTTATCTATATCCTACATTTAAACTTTCAATGCATTAAAAAACATTCCTATAGATTTCGTCTCTTTTAAACATAATGAATTGAATTTCTAAAACGGATACATAATTATCATTATACCTCATTTATTCCTCTAAAGTCGACTTAAGCAAAATCCAATTTTAGCTAATCACCAGTTAACAAAAGAAACAGGCTTTTTCAATTCCAATTCTGTATGTCTAATGATTTAAAAGAAAATTTTATCTTTAAAAAACTTCTTGAAGGCCCATTTCGGCATACCCCATTTTCAGTGTATCTCTACTTTCAGACAGGGACTAGTCTTCAAAATTTCAAGTCAGTAGGTAGTATAGTTCTGGCGGTATTGTTATGAGTACAAGAGAAGTACACTTTTCTTCTTTATATCTACAGATTCAAAAGTCAACAAATTAAAACATTTTAAAAATGACTTAAATAACACAAATAAAAGTGAAAAGCTCAGGGGAAAGTAAATCCAGAAATAATAACTGGATTAAATTAACACTACATGAAAATTTAAAATTTACGCTCATATAATATTCCCAAAACTTATTGACAGTACTATACAAATTATCATAAAAGGTGAATTTACTGGCAAATTGCTTCAATATATGTACTCTGTACTTCGCCAATGAAAAGAAGTTTTGCCGTACAACTAAAAATAAAAGAAGTACAAGAATTATTTCAAACATTAAGATAGAAGGAATAAATACTATCTCCTCTTAACTACTTTGGATTCAAACAAAATTTTTTTCAAAAAAACAAATTTCAAAAAATTCGAAATGAGGCACCGAAAAAGGAACTTTCTGAGCTTTTTCTTTCTGTATAACAATTATATTGTTTTAAATTTTTTTTAACCGAGTAACATTATTAAAACACTAAATATTTTGATTCCTTAAGTTCGGTATTAAAGATTTCTTGTAGGTTCACTTTATTCCCTTTTACGGCGTCATTCTGATATTTCCAAAACCCAAGTCCATTTACAAATGCATTCGGCTTTGTTTCATTCAGTAAATATAAAGAAAACGCAAGAACCCTCATGCATGTTCAAAATTATTTAACCTGACTCTTTGAGAGCTCCAAATATGTTTATTTGAAAGAAAATCACTTGAAACGAAATCTTTAACTTCCCTTAGGCAAATTAAAATAAAGCTTTTACTTCATTTTAGCTTTTGTATACATTTCTTTCAGTTTTGAAAACTTTCTCAACTATGATAGTTTTCGTAGACTATGCTAGCTCTAATAGGAGAGGGGTAAATTTTTAAATGATTAAAAACAAATGTAGTTTCTAATGCTCCAGAAAAACAGTGCACAAGAATCCAGTCTTAAAAGTTGGTTACAAATAAATAACTAAACTCACTTCCTTCCATTGTAGCTAGGAGGGAAAAAACAATTTTTTTTAAATGAAATGGATCAGGCATATGTAACTCAATTCAAATTTATTATTTTCTTTCTTTTATCATTGCATATTTATGCTATATTTGTTTCTGAATCAGAAATGCGGAAACATGCTGCAATTTTCACTTTTTCCTCACCTTTGAATGTATCCTCTTTTGCTTTATTTTTTCGTGAGAGATATCAATCGACATTTATTCCGCTTGAATTTATTCGTATTATACATATATTTATTTTCTTGAAAAGAAATGAGCAATTTAAAAAAAGAGATTGTTTTTATGAATCATATATTTCGAGGGGAATAAATATTGAGAGATAAAGCAAACCGCTTCAGAAAAAGCCTGCTTCGTTTGTAGTTTGTTTTTTTCACTCAATCAGAAATAGTAGCTAATTAATGATGGAATTAAAATGTTAGTTTACATCCGGGCTCTTTGTTGAAGTGTCGAGTTTTTTCTTTCACTAGGCTCTCTTTTTCATCTTTATTTTCTTTGTTTTTATTTTTCCTTTGTGGAGAGATACAATTAAGCAAATTATTTTGTATTTTTACTTTTGAACAGATTTTTATTTATGTATTACTCACACATATACAGGTTTTTAAACGTACAGTTTTTGTGGTGTTAGTTTCTGATTATTTTTCTTTATTCTATTAGTCATTGATACATTATAAAACTTTTCCGAAAGCTAAACGAGATATTAAATATTCTGTTGAAGCTTCCTTGACATTTTTTATATATTGTGAATGAAGATTCAATAAGAAGAAAAATAATGCTGAAATAATTTCCTTTTGGAAATTATTACATAATACACTATCTGTACAAAGTATCCTTTTAAACAGTGAATCAATCAAATGACTAATTTGATGCGCAACCAAAAGCTAAATAGAATTTGGTGTGGTTTCCTTGGTCATATTTGTGAGTTTATGAGTTAATAAGAAAATGAAAAAAGCTCAATGACTTTGATCATGACATTATAGTGGGAAATTACTTCATTCTACAGAAGTCAAAATCCATTATGAGTTATGTAATTGGGAAGTTTATACGTCAAGGCAGTCAAAAGTAGGAAAACGAAGAAACAAAGAGTTACCGAACGCATCACAGAACTTTGAAAAGTATAATAAAATAAAATCATAAACTCTCATTGTTTAGAATAACTCAGGAGCTCTAAAGTTAATCAGGCGTTAGTGATGTTGTTGTCGTGTCCATCCCGCAGGGAAGGAATGAAAGTTGCCATTGCCTGTGAGACACATACAGGTTGAACTTCTTAACGATAGATGGCGACACCACCTATCTCTACCTCCACAATTTTGGCACGGAACTGAAGGGGAGGGAAATATTCTCCAGCCGCCTGCACTCGTGGTTTTTACTGCGACCGCCCACAAGACTTTCTGACCCACTGATTTAACGAGCACGTACTCCGTCTATACTTGGTGGTATTTAGTGGCATCGGGCATCGAACCCAGGCCCTCGGGTCTCGAGTCCGATGTTCTAACCACTAGGCTACCCACGGCCCCAGGCGTTAGTGATAAACGTGGGATTCCATGGTTAGGCAACCACTCACAATCCTAATCCCATAGTATGAAGTGTGTATTGCAATGGTACGAAGCTCAATGGCAGTGGGCCGATGATATTTAGAAAAAATGTTCTTTGGAAAGATGAATCTCGATATACAAACTGGCAGTCCAATGGGGCTCTCTGAATTTGGCGGATACCTGGCGAGAGATTCGTGTGACTGTATTGTGTCTACTATAAAATATAATAGTAGCAGTGTATCTATAGTGAAGTTTAATGGGGAGGGGTGTTTTTCACGATTTCGCCCGAGTCTCTTTCCTGTAGTTAGAAACATGAACTTCAAGATGTATGAGGACATTATGGGAAATGCTGCTCTTCCATCTCTATGGCATATTTTGGTGAAGATTCTATTCTATTTCATCAGGATAACTTCTCAATTCAAGCATCGAAACTTCCTCAACCATTGTTTGCCCCAGCATTATTTGTATTTAGCTTACAGTCTGCGCACTCTTATATAATACACTCAGTCTGTACACTCTCGTTTGTAATATTATACCACACTTTTTATTAAATGTATTTTTACTTTCGATACAGCACAATTTTACTTTGGAACTTTCAATTATAAGCGTTTTCGAATTTTGTAGATAAATAGTTAAAGACCTATTGACATTTTAATATAGTAAGACTCATATTTAATTCCAGATCATCTTAATTCATTAAAAATGCTTATTATTAAGATTCAGATCATTTTACAATCTCTAAGTAAATTAAGATATATTTAAGCGAATTACACATAAAAAGAAACAAGCAAGTATACAGTACTCATTTTGAATAATATTTGTGTTTCACCCCTCTCCCCTAAACACAAACTGAATCACGTAGACTTGTACAATATCTGAAATACTTTAGCTCATCAGTAGCATCTATATGATACTTGATAAATTCAGGATGTAATTATACGCTTAAAATTTAATTTGTATTTAACTTGATAATATTTATCTCATTTTTATAAAAAATGAAAATATTGTAATGAGAGAATTATAAAAAAAAAATAAGATATTAAATCTAACATACCAAATTAAAATCATAATTTTGTGATATCACCTGCCAAAGGATATCTGATTCTTTTTAAAACAAGCTCAAAATTCAAAAGCATTTGATAATTCTTTGGAAAAAGCTCTAATTTTTGGACTTTTAATTTAACGTAATGATGTTCAAAGAATATTGTCTTAAAGGAATTTGTGGGCGAGTTATCCAAGTGGTCAAGGTATTGGATCATGGCTAGAGTGTCATGAGTTCGAGCCCAGTACCACTGAAGACCCGCCGTGTAGGGGCGCGATGCACTTTAAATCTGTCAAGAGCTCAAACGTCCTCCAGTTGGTGTGGTAGTTAAAAGAGGGGGTAGATGTCATCCGCATCGCTTGACCATGTTTCAAAATTACGCGGTCTTTCGCCAAAAGCCCTCGTGTAGCTGAACAGTGCGACGTTAATATTTACTCACTCACTCACTTAATGCTATTTTCAAACATCATGCTTAATGTATAATAATTATTTTAAAATTTCTGTTTATCATTTGCATTGGGGTTGCTTACATTTTTACTTACATATAAATGATACGTATATTTAATTGTCCCATGAATTCTTGAATAACAAGTCAGATAATTTTTTGCAATTTCATGTCTTCATTAAAAAACATTTATTTCTAAAAAAGCATATTAACCTTAAATAATAAAGATTATATAGACAACTGAAAATGACTAGCTATTTAAAAAAAAATTAAATAACACTGTGGTTTTCTTGGCCAAAATTTTCGTCTAAGACCAAACAGATTCCAAAATTCTTATCTGCCGTCTCATCTATATCCCATTTTCACCTATATTCAGGCTGAATTTTTCAATGAGCAAAGTAGTTTTTTCCCCTTTTTCCCTTCTAGCAGTATTTCAGGAATTCTATTCTGGGAAAACATCCCTTGGGAGGAATATGTCTCAAAAAATTTAGAAGCTTTTTAAAGTAAGATTTTATTCAAAGTCTTTTATGGGCACGTTGGAAGAATGACAAATGCGTCCACCGGCACCCTAGAAAAAAAAAAGAAAAACTTCTATTCTCTACGAAGATGTCTCTAATTTTTATCACTTCATCTTTACTTATTTTAGTGTTAAGTTGCTTTTCCAAGAACTCCTATGAGAATAATGTACTTCCATTTAAAAAAAAAATATTTCTGTTTATGTTTTGACTCTATTTGGAAATATAACATAAATTAGATGTAGTAATTACTCGTCATAAAAATATAAGTAAGTTATATGGTTTTAAAAATACTTTATTATAAAGGTTTGTATATTGCTTGTTTGCATAATGGCGAAATTTAATAAATATAAAGGCAACTATGACTTTTATATTGGTGATTTTATTGTTAATGTTATTTAATTTTACTGTGAATATATGCAAATTCTAATTTTCCTTTTTATCCAACTCATTTCATGGAATTTTACATAAAGTAGAGTTTTTGTTGGTATTTAAAATTGATAAATTACTATTAAATTAATGTAAAAAATTAAAAAAATAATTTTGATTCTAATTAATTACTGTTATATTTTTGTAAACGTTACTCTACTGTACATGGATCAAAAAACAACGTACTGACTGTTTACCTTGATTTTTTTCTTAGCAGATAATATTAATAGGATACATTTTTCAATGAACTGTGGATTTACAAGTACTAAATAATTCTTCACACGATACTTATACAAAAGAATTTATCTCCTTTGGCATATTTCATGTTTCCAAATAAAATTTGGCAAAAACACACAGTTAAAGAAAAATATAGGGAAAAAAAACCCTCGAAGAAAATCATTAATACAAATATATATCAGTAAAAGGTTTCTAATTAGTAATTCTATTAAAAAATATCTCAAAAGATTAAGTTTTTAAATGGAAATACATTGCAAATCCACATAATAAGAAAGATTTTGTGTAATTATGTGCTTAAAAATCATTACTCTAACAAACTAATTTTTCAACCTAATGTTTCATTACAAAATTAAATAATTAAATGCAGAAAAATCTTTTGTTGCAGACAAAATAGAAATTACTTTAAACTGAGCGAAGAAGTCTTACATTTAGATATTATTTTATATTTATATGAAAAATAATAATCCTTATTTTCTTAAAATACTTAATCATACTTTTATTATTTTACATTAAATAATATGAAAAAAAAAAGAAAACAATTACAAATTTTTACATTTTATCCTTTTTTTTCTAAAATTAATTTCTTGCAGACTATAAACAATATTGACGTTGCATTTAAAATATATATACCAGCAATATGAACACATTATATATTTAGTTTATAAAACAACATATATATATTTTACATAATAAAGATCCAAAAGCGTTTAATACCAATAGTCTTAGAAAAGTTTTGTAAATTACTACCTACTTACAATTTTTAAACAAAATGATAAGATAACTAATTGGTATATGCGTATGAAATAGAAGTCAACATCGCAATTATAGAGCTTGACATGAAAAGTATAAAAAGCATCTTACAAATGCCTCTGCACAATTCAACTATTACATAAATTTCATAGAATGCTAAAATAATAATAATAATAATAATAATTGAAAATGATTTAAATAAATATACAAAGAAATATTATTGCACTTAGTAAAATAAATGATTTTACAAAATAAATTGCGCGATTTCTATGTAATTTTATATTTCTGTTCGGAGAATATAAAGTTTTAAAATGCTATATGCAACCTAAAATTTTAAAATAATCGGAGATTATGTTTCCTCGTGTGTGCGTGTTTGTAGTTCCCCTGCTTTTTTATTGAAACTGATTGACTGTTATATACCTTAATATTTATATACTCTTATATACACACATATATAAATGTACAGAAATGCATGCATATATCCACTGCATATATCTTCATGTATAATCCACAATCGTCGAAGGAGCAGACATAGTGAAGCTTCTTAATGAAGGAAAATTAAAAAAAAAACATTCACTTCTCTTTCATGGTATTTTTAGGCGCACTTTTAATTGACAAGTGCATAACAATGCTGATCGTTGTTGGTTTGTCGCTGGCCTTCTATACCTAAGGTTGCGGGTTCGGCCCCGGCCAAAGTCGGGGGATTTTCATGATGCAGAAAATTGACAGCATCCGTGTCGATTATGAGGAATGCAAAAAATTCCTTGAGTGTCCGTTTGGCTTGAATGCTCTTGGCAAAATTAAATTTCTAAGTACCAAACGTTCAGATTTCGCACTGTCAGAGTTTAGGTGTCTCTCTATGGGGAGGAAAATTTGCATCAAATTTACTTGTGGCAATTGGTATCGCCTATATGGTGCCGCACTAAAAAGTGATACCAGCTCCTAGGGATTGTACAAGGTCTGCAAAGGTAGAAATACCAATCCGTAGCCCCATTAGAGAAAAAAATTTACAATACTAATCGGGTTGTAGCTGTGGCAGCTTGAGTTAATTGTCACGAATTCTTGTCGAATCGGCAGTGACTCAAAAGTTAGTTGATTTTTGTATATCTATACATAGCAATAGCGATAAATCTTTTAAAGATTAAGTAATCGTTTTATTCTTTTGCTTATTCACTAGTAGGAGGAGTAAATATATATGCTGTGCAGTTACATTGCAAATAAATATTAAATCTTTTAAATTTTGGAACGAATTGACTATTGCACTGATTTTTTTGAAAGCCTCAGATATGCAAATAGCAGACAGCTTTAAAATATGGCAGTGAAGATGCTGCAAATTTAGCTAATAATCGCTATTCTAATTGATTTCAACTCGACAATTTTCTGAACTTATTTTTAAATTCAAGGAACAGTAGTTAACGAAATTAGTAACATATATCAAATCTGCTAATTCACAAGTGCATTTGTGCTTCAAATTTTGAATGTTATTCAAAAGAAGACAGTATCAGAAGTTTGTGAAATCTCTCTGAATAGCTATGGAGCAGAATGGAATGGATCTTTGACTCGAATTTTAGCGTGCTAAAATCCGTGTGCATTAACACACCTCTGAAAGCAGAACGTGTATGGGATATCAAAGCAAGGGTATATGGAACATTGTTTTCAAAGTAAAACTGCTGTACAGAAGTAAAATCTATAGTAAAAATCCTGCTATCTGCAATAAAATCCTCGTTATTGTTTTTAAGGTTTCAATGGATATTACGTGCATCGAGAGTGTCAAACTCGTAGCCCATTGGCCACATGTGGTCCGCAAAGAACATTTTTGTGGCCCCGCCAATATATCAGCACACAATAACATATAATAAAATAAAAATGTTTACCCTAAAATAGGAAAGATATTAGAAAAGAAGAGACATCAAGTGTCAAGAAGTAAGGATTAAATGTTCTTCCTCTTTTATATATGTTTGTTACAATGTTTTATTCGAAATAAACTTACCTTTCTATGAATATTTTTTTGTGGCTCCCCTTAAGTTAAACGTTGTTTGCTTAGCCCAAGTTAGCCTTTGAATTTGACACCCTTGATGTACGTCGATCTTTTTTGTGACTGTCCTTATTTTTTCTTGCTGCTTTTTTTCTTTTATATTGCTGTTAACTTAAAAGAAAATGAAAACCGCAATCCAAACGAAGTTCTTTTTGCGGTTACAATGTTCTCATTTTTAAAAATAATGTAAGATTTCATACACATCCTTCTCTTTTTCTTGGTGTTACATAAAATACCTCAGAGTAGGAAGTGGTAAACTGTAGCTCGTGAGGGGCGCATGCAGCTTTCAAAATAGATGGTTGCAGTTCCTCAGACTTCTCGTTCTAAATATCTTTAGAAAAAATAACTGTCAACTAAAAAATTGTTTCCCTTTAAATCTTTTCTTCATTAACTATACAGTGAAAAATCATCTTTCTTTTCATTTGTTTTAAACATTTAACTAGCTGAACGCAGTTACTTCGTCATTAAATTTTTTCACTAACATGTTATTGAAAATCAGCGAAAATTTTAGAAATATTTCCAAAACTGTAAAAGTCTAGTTCATTGGTAAAACTGACACCATGAGAAGGTAATTCTCAAAGCAATTCCCCGCAACGTTTATTTATTACCATGTAAGAGTTCGAGTACTCATGAAAGGCTAAGAGATTCACCAAGCCCAACAGAAATGACAAAGATACATTTAGCATATTGTGACATTCGTAAGAGTTAGTAAAAAGAGTATTAAAATGACTTTAACATGCAAGAACTACTAAAGTCAGCTTTTATTATTTGTGTAAACATGATATTCAAGAATAAAGCACATTCGTATTACTGATACGATAGTATTTTCACGAAGCGAGAAAGTCTCTTCCAAAATTATATTTTGACAATGAGTGCTCTTGCAAACAGCCCTAGAAATAAAAACATCTTTCATGATACAAAACTGAAAATGTGCAATTCTGAAAAGTTAGTTTAAAAATTCTGAGACAAAAACAATGGATTGTGACGGTCTTGATCCTAACCTCCATCCGAGGTCTCCATTTATACTTGCTTGTAAATGACTCTTTGGCCTTAAGGTATCTTGCTTCACTTACAATTTGGCTCTTCTCTTATGGAAGTTTACTGACCACTGCCTTAGAGCAACCTTAGTGGACGTAATTTAAACCACCTCTATGTAGATTGGATTTCTTAAAGAAACGTTTGGAGAAAAAAGAGTTTCATTGAACATAGGAGAAGAATATATGTGGAATTAATTTTGAGAATACGTCTGATTTTTCTCTTAACATAAAAGATTTAAAAAAGTAAATCATCGAATGTTTTTTAAAAACCTCTAAGTTTTAAAGCAGATCATTTAGAAAAAAATTATTGACACAATTTTGTTACATCATAGAAAAATGGTAAATCGCTTTAAAATGCATTTTTAAGGCTTGCTCCAGTTTCGTATATATTGTCTTGTGTGACTTTGGTAGTTTTGTGCACCGAAACTGTAGAAAACTAGAAAAGCCTAATTTCATACCATATTTTTTCTTCTGTGAAGTTGTCGTGGTCTCAAAGGGAGCGGGTGTCAGAGGGTTCGCGGAAGAAGCAAAAAAAAAAAAAGCTACTTTTATTCTATTCTTAGCACTTTATGCAGTATATAATTTTATGACCTTACTCTGGAGCAATCGGAAATCTTAACCCTTCACCAGATATACTAAATAAAGAAATGTACTTATCTAGAGTTGAAGCTCCTTGCTGTGACCTTTCTTGATGCCCGATAGCTTGGTTAGCTCCAAGGTTGATTGCTTCCACTATTCCTGGTGGATTCTATGTCGACTGCTAATCTCCAGACGCGCGATCACCCATTCGATGTTCATCTTTACTCATTTTTGGATTTCACTCTTAACCATTAACTGCCCTACTGAACAACTGGCACTTAAATATAGTTACATCTGCATAAAATCAAGTCATATCTATGGAAAGTGATTTTGAAATAAAAATCACATTTAAAGAATATTTTCCTCAAGTGGATTATTAGAAGAACCTGAGTAATACCCGTTACAAAGTCTATTTTTATACAAATATATAGCAGTTGCTAAATTCGATGCTATTGATCCAATTGTACTCAAATGGATATATTGATATGAATTTCTTTCTAGAATCTTCTATTTTGTCATTTTACAAATGGTTATGAAAATAATAACATTTACTCGAAGTTTCAATCTTTATTTTAATATAGAAAAATGATCCAGTATATACATTAGCTACAAAATAGAAAGAGGAGCTTCTAGCGCATGGAAAAATTAAAACAAATTTCCTGTACTTTATATTTTTGTTCTCTCTTAAAAGACAGGAAACAGTAATTCAGCTCTAAAAAACCATTTGATATACCTACAATGCTTACCTTAATGCATACATTTTTTTTGTTTTGTTCTTTCTGAAGATGCTTGAGGTATGTGATAGAATGTTAACTCGGCTTTTATTATCAAGGGAATAACTGTCTTTAATTACTAGAAACAGACTTCGTCAGTTTAATTACAGAGACTGAATCAAAGAGCCAGCAAAAGTAAAAAGAAAGAAAAGTGATTTTTTAACACTTTGTAAAAAGATAACGTTACTGTTTTATTTTTAGTCCTTTTACTTTTTATTCGAATATTTTTTCCGCGAAGTTCTGTTTCCCAGTTTATACATACATATATATGTGTGTTCTGATGAAAACGATAGAAAAATTCTTCTATTCATCGATTAAGAAGTATTTTTTTGTTTTTTTCACTTAATCTGCACCATTATTCTCTCAGTTTTTATATCGAATTAGTTAATTGAAATGCATGCATTTAATTTGATTTTCGGATTCTGTTACGAGGAGAAAAGATATTTTAATTGATAAGTAAGTAGTAGAAAGGGGAAAAAAGAGAACGCTTTATTTACATAATATAAATGTTGATTTCCGAACAGGAAAAAAAAGGTGTTGATGTGGATCGAAAGGAACTATTTTCATCTTCGAATAATATATAAAAAATTTAAAAAAAATTAAACATATTAAGTTAATTAAAATGAGTTTGTAATCAGATTTTTGTATCTTATTTACAAAAGCAACTTCGATTTTAAGTAATTTACGAGGGATTTTTTTTAATTCGAAATGTAAATTAAAATGTGTGTCAAAGAAGCAATGTAAACGTATGAAACAGTTGCACATAACACACACATATTACAATTTATGAAATTTTAATTTCTTCTAAAACTAAAAAATATTTCAATGGAATTCAATTGCATTTAAAGCATAAATTGTGCATGTATGAGTTAATTTTTATGCATCTAATAGTACTAAGCAAATGAAATTGTTTTCATAATAACCAAAAACCATGAAAAATATTTTCTATTTGATATACTGAAATAACAATTTTTCAACAACACTAATATGATTGTCTACAAATGAGTTTTGTATAGTTAAATATTTTCAAATGATAAATTCCTCGGAACATCAACATTTATACATGACTACAAAGCTTTTCTTTCTGCATTTGGTTCTTCATTGCTTTACAAACGCATGATAATGTATTTTTGTATTAATTTATAAGAGAAAGTTGTTTTCTTAAAGATGTTTAGAGAATGGAATAATTAATGAAAAAGTACATTCATATATTTATTTATTACAATATTTGTAATTCTTTTTATGGGTTTTATTATATTTTTAAGACTTTTTTGATTAATTTTTATATATTTTCTTACATATTGAAGTGTTTCAAAGAGTATTCATTTTTTTTCATGCACTACATAATACTTCATTGATTTATTGTTTTTTATTATGCACTTTTTTGGTAAAAAATCTAAGCACCATAAAGGAAGTGGCTGATTTAAATAAAATTAAATATATGTACAGCTCTCATACACAGACAATAAAAAATTCAAAGCCATAGGGGTCATCCACGGCTCATGATTACAGTTTAAATGTTAAAATCAGCTGTTGGTTTAACCGCCCATGGCTATGATACCTGCTTGTATACGCTTCGGTAAAGATTATTAGATTTTCCTAATGTCACCCTTTGATAAATCCTGCCAGGCATTCATCTGTTATTGCTTCAGATCTTCAATATTTTAGAGTGCCCGTATCTGGTGCCCTTCCACTTCCCAGACATGTTTGAATAGTGAAAAGTCTAGTGACCTAACTGGCTGAAGAAGAGTATTAACGGCACGAAGGCAGTCCAGAAATATGCTAACGCAGGGTCGGCAACTTATGGCACGCGTGCCACACGTGGCCCGTGGTACAGTTCACAGTGGCACTCTGCACTACTCTAAACATCTTTTAATTTTTTAGCGAATGGAAACTGATAAATATGGTATGAAGTTTATTTGACAAACATCCTCAGAATTATGGAAATTTACGGAATTACGAAAAGTCTGAAATAACTCTAAAGATAAATTTACATCTATTTTGTAAATGATTTAATGTCATTTCTGGAGAGGTCAAATTGTTTAAAAAAAGAAAATTTCATGTACTCTGCTTTCCGCTTTTGGTTGTACCTATCTAAACAAAAAAAAAATCTTTACTCATATGAAAAATATTTCGAGTCCGCAAAGAAGTTGTTTAACAACTGAATGCTCAGAATCGTCTCAATTTGAAAGTCACACATTACGCCCCTATTTCGTGATATGAAAGCAGAACGGCGCATGTACTCGGTTCACATCAAAAATGTTATTTGTCCTTTTATTGAACTATAATGACAGGACATAATTATATTTTATGTTGTCAATATCTTATTTTAATAAATATGTTCAAAAATACATAGCATGTACAATTTTTATTGTTTTACTTTTGTTGAAGAAATAGTTGTATTTTACGCTATTTATTTTTATGTTAAAGATCTTTTTATGACACAAAATTAATATATGATAAAACTGTAAATATGTATTATTGATCTCAATGCCTTAACTCTGCATACATTACCGTGGGAATCGAATTGTTTGAAAAATGTCCTACTGTGTGGCCCGCTGAATCCTATTGGTAGATTGGTTTGGCACGCCACAGCTAAAAGGTTGACGAACTTTGTGCTAGCGGTAGGGGACCAGGCATTATCTTTTTGGAAACTGATTCACCGGATGACAAGCCATGAAGTAATACAACCAGCCGAAGGATGGTAACAGCATATCGTTGATCTGTTAAAGATGTATGAAGGATGACTAGAGATTACTTGCTGTCCTAAGAGATAGTACCCTACACCGAGGGTATGCCTTTATAAAACAAAGACAGATTGAGACCGTAATCTCCGACCTCTCCAGACGCAAATACGATGATCGTTTTCTGCAAGAGTAAACAGGGATTCATAGCTGAACGCAATGCATTGCCAGTCTGATAGCAACCCTGATGCTCGGTTGCGACACCATTCCAGATGTTTCCGCAGATATTTTAATGCCAAAGGCAGACGTCTTAAAGGTCACTGTGAACATAACACCGCCTTTGCCAAGCACCGTAAAACAGTGAAGGGTACCAGGTGGGAAAAGGGGAATGGAAGAGGCTGTACTACATCGAATATTAGGCAATGATACCGTTGGAGCAGTTTGGGTCTTTCTATCAATCATCTAATATTGTCTCGTATCTGTGCATCTTGGACTTCCAGAACCTCCATTTAGTCGAAAGGTTCCTCGGAGCAACCATTGCTGCCAAAATCTTTGCACAGATGTGTCTGTACGTTGCAGGTGATGCCCTATTGCTCGGTATGACCCCTCCCCAGCTTCAGGCGCCCCGACAATGCGACCACGTTGTTCGAAGTCATTCATTTGCCTACAAGGTTTCCAAAAACTTCGTGATGACATCATTCATTTTTTCTCTAAGGCATCACAACTGAGAAAATGAAAAACATATATTTTTTTTCGCCTTTATTACTGTTTTCATACTTTACGAGTTGCTCAGCAGAAAAGCGTGCAACGACAGCGATTCATGCTTATTGGTCTTGAAAATTTGATCATTTGCATATTCTATCAAGATATCTTTGCCTATGAAATTTTACTACATTTTTGACAACTTCTTGGTACTTCGATCTTCTTGCAAAAGAGTGTATTTGTAGCACTTCTTATAAGGTTCTTTTTATTTTACTTATTATTTTACATATGTATTCTATTTATTAAAAAATATCTCTTTATAATTCATGTATTATTATCTCTTGTGTTACTTAGAAAGCTTAACATGCAACTAAGATGCTCATCCATTAAATTTCAATACTTGAATTTTCGACGAACTATTGGGAGCATATTTACTGAAATTCAAACTATGTGCATCTTTGAAAAACAAATACCGAAATATAATTTGTTATTTGAATAATTTTTTGGAAAAAAAAATTGTAAATTATTGTAATATTTTTTTAAAAAACATATATTTATATTAACTAAAAACTTTCGTTACCAAGGAAAACAACAAAAAAGTCATAAACTGAAACGTTTAAGTCACCTCCTCTAGGATTTTAACAAATTTAAGTGCTAATTAAGCTTTGTAATAAATTAGAAACATGCATTAGTAGTGAAAAATGGGAACCTGAGAAACTAGTGAATTAAAATGTACAGCCCACACATACGTGCACGCTGAGGTACGCCAACGCAAAAAATTTACATCTTTGTTTCGGAGCATTAATTGTAAGTCATTCTGCACTTTTCGAGAAATTCGAATATATATACAAATGAGAAAAGTAAATTACTTATTTGACTTCATCAATTACAGCATTTTTCATTTAATGGTAATTAAAACGCAACTTCATTCATTTATTGGGCAAAATTAATTATTTTATATTGCATATCCAAACATAAAATATTTCAATAAGATTTTATTTCAAAAAATGTCTTTCTCTATATATCTCTCTCTGAAAATCGACTCCCTCATTCAACACAAGGAGAGATCTCCGAAGCTATCAGATTTACTGTCCAGAAATTTGGAAGACATGTTTGCTTTGCTGAATAGCCATCAGTTAAAAATGGGTTTTGCAAAAATAGAAGGGGGGAGGGCAATAGATATAAAAATATTCCTGTTTTTCAAATATTAAACCTACAGATTTAAAATTTGATATGCATAGTCCATTTGATGAATAAAGGTCCGTCAATAACAGGTTTTTTGTGAAAAGTGACTGCCAAGGATGGTTGCGGAAATTACGGAAGAGTTATCATTTAAAAAAAATCTCGTTATTTACCTATTACATTTGGCAGACATATTTGTCTACTGAGTAGAGATTCACGATGAAGGGATTTCGCAGAAATTGACCCCTAAGAAGGATTTATGGTGGCTAGGAGTTGTAAAAATTAAATTCTGTTTTGGAAATTTAAATCCTGTCTATTTTAAATAAACATGAATGTCCTTAAGAATTGGTTTTTGATAGAACCCAAAGCTTATTGTGAGGACTTAGATCCCAATAACTTTAAAAAAATGTTATATAATCTTACAATGTCAATAAATACCCAGAGAAGCGGCCAAGTAACCACTAGTAGATATTGTGCAATATTGAAAACGATTTGCACAATGTAACTTTCCAAGTAATTTTATTTATAAAAAATTGTTACTGCACATAATTCCCAATTAGATTCTTTTAATAATGAATATATTTTTCTAAATTTTTTTCCATATAAATACCATGTTGTCATTGATGATTTAGTTTCAAAGAATTTAAACAATTGGATATATCTTGAAAAAAATTGCAATCTTTTCTTATTCGGGCTCGACCCCGGCCCAAATCGGTAGATTTTCGTGGTGCAAAAAATCGACAGCAGCCATGTCGTATGATTGTACAACATGTAATTGCCTGTTTGGCTTGGGGGTTCTCGGCAAAATTAAATCCTAATACAGGTTCACATCGTCAGAGCTTAGGTACCTCCCGAGGAAAATGGGCGTTAAAATTACCTGCGGTGATTGGTATCGGCATATTTGGTGCCGCACTAAAATGAGATACCAGCTTCCAGGTAACGTATTAGGTCTGCAATAGAAAAACTCCAATCCGCAGCCCATTAGGAATAAAAAAAATTTTCTTATTAAATTATTAGTGGTATTATTTATTATTAAAATTATTACTTATGTTATTACTCATTAAAATTATTACTTATGTTATTTTATTGAAATTATTACTAGTGTTATTTATTTTAAAAAAATTATTACTTAATTTTTATTAAAATAGTCACTAGTGTTATTTATTATTAAAATGATTTTACTTATGTTATTTATTATTAAATTTATTACTGGTTTTAATTATTAGAAAATAATTACTTCTTTTGAATAAAAGATTGCGCATGAAAAAGAAAGAAGTGACAAATTTTCCTTAATTAGTAGTTTAGCCAATTGAAGCTGCATTTTGCAGAATGGACTTATACAAACTATGAAATACGAGATGAACCAATAATGTCATTCTATGTTCCATAAAGTTAACATATATAAAAATAACATTTAAAGAAAATAAACATTAGACTAAGTTATAAGTCCTTTACAAAATCAGATATATAAGTGTGTAGAAGGAGGCAATAAAATTTCTGTTATTCTGTAGATCTGACCAACGTTTTATCTTAAAGTCTTATAGGATTCATAAGCTAAGTCTATTTCACTGAATAGCTGTTTTATAAAAAAGAATCTCATTCAGATAATGGAATTACATCATTATTGTCATCTGATTTTTAAAAACTTTCTCCACCACTTCTTGTTTTATAGTCATCATGTGTGGATGGGTTTTTTTTAAAAATACCCTACACAAGCTGGTAAACACGGTTTTCGTATTATTATCTATATATGTTTTTCTCAAAGTGCCTAATAAAAGAATACTAAATGGCGCACGATCAAGGATTGGTGTTTGAAATTTATTGCTATATCTTGAATGTAAGAAGGCTAGTTTTTACTAAGCACTCATGATGATGATGCTCCTCATGAAGTTATGCAGGATAACTCATTTAAATATATATACACATGAAAAAAGTTCTATTTTATACTTTCAGGAAATATAATTTAAAGCATGGTTTTAATTATTTAAAAACAAACATTATTCTTCGATTGATATTAGTTAGCGATATTAACAATATTAAAAATGATTACATATTATTTCATCAGTTTCAACGTGTATTGAAATAGTAATAATCGCTACTTATGTAGTTTTAGGTGAATTTAAGTAATTCTGCCAACTTACGAGGGTGGTCCCAGAAATACCCAATCCATCAAAAAAAAAAAAATTGGAAAAAATTACATTTATTTTTTAGCATAATCTCCTTTCAGTTCTATACACTTTTCCCAGCGATGTTCAATAAGTTCGATACCCTTTTTATAAAAAAAAACGAACTGTCTTACTCTTCAAAATAGCAATTAATTGCCGATATCACTTTTTATCGTTGGAAAATCTTTGACCACTGAGCCATTTTTTCAAGTTCGGAAGTAGAAAATATTTCGAAGGGGCTAAATCTGTAAAATAGGGTGTATGCGGTAGAAATTCAAATTTTAATTCATTAATTTTGGCCATTTTAATAATGGATTTTTGCTCTGGTGCATTGTCTTGATGAAACAACTTTTCCTTCTTAGCCAAATAAGGCCCTTTATGCTTGATTACTTCGCTGAAATGTTGCAATAAGTTTGCGCAATACTCGGCGTTGATAGTTTTTCATTTATAAAGATAGTCAAGGAAAATTACCCCACACGCATCCCAAAAAACAGACACCATGATCTTGCCTCCAGATGGAAAGATCTTCGCCTTCTTTGGATCCAGTTCTCCCTTTTCAATCCTTTGTTCTGATTGTTCTTTTGTTTCTCATTTAAAGTAATGGTCCTTTGTTTAATCCATGGTTATGAAATGGCTGAAAAATTCTGCTTTGTTGCTATGAAACTTCGCTAAACAATCAATTGAAGCATCTTCACGATACTGTTTTTGCTCGAGTGCGAGCAAACGCGGCACCCGTCTTGCGCAACCCTTTCTCAGGTCCAAATTTTCAGATTACATGCGATGTACCGCACTTTTTAAATGCCTACTATGTTTGCTAGCTCGCGCACTTTCAGTTGAAGATCATTCAGTACTACATTGGTGATTTTCTTCACCATTTCTGGAGTCGTTACCTCATTTGGTTGAGCACAGCGATGCTTGATTTAGCAGTCGTACGGTTTCGTTTAAACGCTACCCAATATTTTACTCTTGAAAATGAAGGAGCAGAATCACACACAGATTAGAATCTAGTTCAGTTTTTATATTGGTTGGACTGAAACTTTTCAAATAAAAGTATTGTATCACATATAACGATGACCAATTTACTCCATTTTCACAAATTCACTGAAAACGTTCACTATTGATGGCTACCAAACATATACTAAGCAACGTGGTGTCTTTAAACTTGAAACATATGCTTTATAGATTACGTACTTTCTAATACACAGTGCTATTCTTCAAACAACTACCGTCGTCCCTCGGTCAGACGGAGTACTTATGAGACCACCATCATAATTAGCCAGCTTTACTTTTACATATAATGCCTACGTAACAATGCAATGTGCTTTGGATGTGCATTATTATTTTGTATGTTTTTGTACTTCTAGATCTTATAGATTAGCATTCTAATAATTATTTCAGTAGCATAAGCTTGAAATTAAGTAAGTTCTGCAAGTTTTAATGACTGCATACGTTTTTTATTGGCTTACCAAAATGCATTATTTTATGTAATTAGTCACTGTAAACATTATATAATAATATATCAACAAAAATGTTTTAATACAAATTTATTGCAATAACCAATACACAAATAAAAATATTTAATATAACATATGAAAGACTGTATACTTTATACAATACATCGTAAATTAAATAAATTTAAATACATATGCATAAATTGATAATTTGTTTGATTGTGCTATTAAAACAAACAAGGTTATTATTTTCTCTTATGAAATGTGCAGAATCTGAAGAATGTAGAAAAATATAAATGGAGTTTTATTTAAAATTTTGTTAAAAATAAAATTTTTACTTCAATTTACATACAAGATATGAAAATTTTTACTAACGAATTATTTATATTTGAAATTAAATAGTAGTCCGATTTTAAATCTCTTTTTCTCCAGATTTTAATTGCAAAAAAAATGTTTTATTTTATTGAAGACATAATTGAAATAATTTAAAATAATGATTTCTTCACACTGAATCCGATTGTGATAATATGTTTCATTTAAATAATAAAATGATAGCACTTGATGATTTGTTTTAATATATTAAGTACTATAAAAATCATTAGAGAAACAAGTGCGTATACAAGTGAGTGAGTGTTTATTAACGTCGCACTATAAAGCCACATAAGGCCTATAGGTGACGGACCTCACAAATTTCAGCCAAGACCTTGTGACAAGGACGACCCCTCAACTGATACACATCTTCTACAAAATGCTGCACCACACTAAAGGAAGAACTTTGAGCCACGAGCGATTTAACATATATCAGCCCTCATGCACGCCAGGTTTTCAGTAATACTAGAGATATAAATTTAGACAAGAGCCGGCCACACAAGTTCTTAAAGGGTTCCATTACGCAATTACGGATACCTGATGTTTACAAAATTAAAATTTTATGTAAAAATAATGTATCTAGTAAAAAATTAATGTCACATTTTTAGTTTGTGTCATTCTTTCAATCAAGCAAAATCTGTTTCTTTTTAAATAAATAGTAAAATTTTAAAAAATTTCAATTTATATATATTTTAGAAAAAAATGTAGCATCAAATTTTGTTTCAATGTATGTATTTACCGTAAAATGTGGCGTATAACGCGCACTTTTAATACAAAAAGTAAGATCGAATTTTACGGGTGCGCGTTACACGCTGGGTATATAAAAACGATAACTTCAAAAATAAAAAAAAAGAGGGCATAGAAAAAAAATGGACTCCTACATAAATCGAAGTACTGTTTACTTAAAAGAAATGGTATTCCTTATGAACCGAAAGGATTGTAGTAGTAGAAGTATGTTATTTTTTTAAAGCTTGGAGTAATACCTGGAATAAATGACTTCAAAACACAAGAGCATTGCTCACGTACGTTTCAGGTTTCATCGTAAGAAAAAGGCCCGCGTTGTTGTTGTTGTTACCTTCCCGCAGGGGAGGAATGAAAGTTGCCATTGCCTGTAAGACAGGTTGGACTTCTTAACGATATATGGTGACATCACCTATCTCCACCTCCACAATTTTGGCATGGAACTGAAGGGAAGGGTAATATTCTCCAGCCCCCTGCACTCGTGGTTTCTGCTGTGACCGCCCACAAGACTTTCGGACCCCCTGATTTAAAGAGCACGTACTCCGTCTATACTCAGTGGCATTTAGTGGCATCGGGCATCGAACCCATGCCCTCCGGTCTGGAGTCCGATGCTCTAACCACTAGGCTACCCACGGCCCAAGGCCCGCGTTATACGCCAGATAGTGGTGCAAAAAAAATTGGAAATGCGATCATTCACTGTATCTGCTAACCATCTTTAGTAAAATTGCCCAATTAAACTTTCAGGAATATATAGGTATGCTTCAATCGAAGATAAATGTCATAGTTGGATACATTTTTGGCACATAGAAGAAGAGCTTTTGTACCTAAAATTAAAAATTCTAATCATGTTATAATTGATTAAAATAGCTTATTTTTTAATTATTTTGCTTCTATTTTTAGAAATTTTTTTTGAAATTAAATGACACGATAGAACACGAGCATTCTATAGAACAAAAATTGCAACCATTTTTTTTAAAGATAAACACTTTAGTAAAAGATAAAATAAAACTTTAGAAATTACATAATCTAATCAAACTAATCGTATTAAAATATAAATTTCAATTTCAAGTCAATTCCGCGTGTTCTCTAAAAATATAAGGCAGCATTTAGAGGGCATTTTTTAAAAAAAACAATTGCATTCTTTTCCAATAGATTTCATGCTTTATAAGTTATTTTACACAAAATTGTACGTTTTTTATAAAAAAAAAATTGTTACTTCAGTTTCTGACTTTTTAATTTATAAGGCAATAATTAACCTTCAGCTCACAGATACAAAATGTTTTTTTTAAAAAAATCTTAAATAAATGGAATGAAACAAAATAAATAACAAAATTCCCATTACCTTTATAATGGGTAATTCTTAGGAATTTTGTTTACATTAAGAAAAAAAAATTATTTCTGATAAACATCTTAGTGATTGTTAGTTTAAAGTTAACCCGCTCCAAATTGTTACTCAAAACTTCCAATGGATGATATCATTGTTGTTTCTTAGAAACTTCTATCAGGCTACAAGATTAAATCTTTCTGAACTTTTTACAAACTTTGAAATAATTACAGTAAACTCTCAGTCAGCTTTATCAGGATATTTTCAACAAGATAGAAAAAGTATAATCAAAATATTCATGAAGTATTGAAATCTATCTTTCCTTTCCTAATTCTCCTTTTGCTTAACTTTATTTTCAAAAGAAGAGTGTAATAAAATATTACACATTTTTAATAAAATCATTTTTTTGTGTTAGATAAAATGTTTGCGACATCCAAACTTTTTGATGTATTTAGTCTAGATTTAAAAATGCGTTTAATGATTGGCCACAATATGTTAGATGTATTTTGGTTGATATATTTGGTTGCTTGAGAAACTTTTATATATATTCATAAATTGAATAGAGCGGTATAAGTTTCAACTTATTTTTTCGATTTGATTTTTTGTTATTAACAATGCACTATGAAGTTGCTTTAAGGCTAAAATCGTAATTTTCAACAAAGTCAGTACAAATAAGGGACAAATATGTTAATTTAAATATTTTTTTAGATGTTTTGAAACAGAATTAAATAAAGATTATAAAAAATAAACGGTATTATATATATATATATATATATATATATATATATATATATATATATATATATAAAAATTTTTTTCATCTTATGTGATACTGTATATATATATATATATATGTGGGAATTTCCACATAGACGGCACTATAGAGGGCGCTGGCGACGCGAGCCACCAGCGAGCGAACTGACTAGAGGGAGATTAGCGAGCGAGAGGTCTCGACGAGCAGGTCAGAGCCAACGCTGCTAAGAAAAAAGGAAAGCAACCGGGATCTAACTGGCCGTGTAGGGACCAAGTGACCCGATGCTGGAAGGATAGTCACGTGAAGGTGACACATCCATCGCCTGAATTCAATAAGTGAACAGGAACTGAATAAGAGCATCCATCATCTGAATGCCATACACCGTTGTGAACCGTGGTGTGATAATTGTTAAGTGAAAAGACTGAGAAACTATTATTGAATAAGAGAAGAAATAATCGAAACGCTGTCAATAATATATCTGTATAGTAGAGTGTAGTAATGTAATTGTCCACATTAAACGTTAGTATTAGTTAAGAACAGTGTAGTTCATTGTGAATACCCCTAGAACTCCGTGTCATAACCCCACATAAAATGGGTGCTTGGCCGGATATGGACTTTGTGGACTATCAGGACTATTGATATCGCGATGTGGACTGTGAGGACATTAAATTAATATTGCGCTGTGAACGTAAAAAAAAAAAAAAAAAAAAAAACTGTTCAGGACTTTCGCAAACCGAACGGAACATTCGAACTCTGACTGTGCTTTTGAACGGATAAACTCAAGTGATCCTTTTCCTGATTGATACAGCTCAACAACAACAAAAAAAAGGTAAGATACCTTTTTATACTCTTCTATTGTGATTAAAATGTCGTATCATAAATGTACAAGAAAAGAGGACTTGATAAATGTGCTCAATGAAATTGGGGAGCAGTTTCCTCTAAAGAAACAATTTTCGAGCTAAAAACTAAATTGGAAAATTCAAAACTGTTTAAAGATGACCCTGAATTTGTAATGAATATGATAAATTTGTCCATTGAGGATAGACAATCAAAAGCCGAGCAGCAGCTCCAAATAACTAACTCACAACTAGAGCTAGAAAAAATTAAACTGCAACAGATGGACAGAGAAATTGAACTTCAAAAGGCAAAAGCTGAAGGGAATGTAACCCAGAAAAGTTTACAGGGGGAAACTAATTATTTAGAAAATTTAATTAAAAGTATAAAAACATTAACGATACAAATCCCAACAAAACCTGAAAATTTTGGTCTTTTTTTTCAATCGATAGAACGAGCATTCAAAATTAAAAATGTTCCAGATGACTTAAAATCAGAAATCCTGATTAATATTCTTGGTGAGAGGGCACATAACATTTTACTATACGTAAAAGATGACGAAATCAAAAATTATGAGTTAGTCAAATCATTAGTTTTAAGAGAATTCCAACCCACTGCTCAGGAATGCTTACTTAATTTTAGAAAAGCCAAAAAGCAAACAGATGAAACTCATGTACAATTCGCTACTCGTTTAAGTGCGATGTTTCAATATTACCTAAAAATTAGGAACGTTAATGATTTTAAATCCCTATTTGACTTAATGGTCAGTGATAAAATCTTAAACACTTTAGATCTAGAAACTGCTTCACATATTAAAATTTTGCAGGCGGATTCATGGCTTGTGCCAGATGAGCTAGGAAAAGCTTGCGATATATTTTTTATTTCGAAAAACAGATCACTGCATGAATCGCGAAACCATAACAATGTTAAGAGTAAAAACGATAATGATGCTTACATTAAAAACCGCGCGAACATAGTAAATACTAATTATTTCCAGAGACAGTTCCCAAAACATAACCAAAGTGTAAAACAAGAAAAAATAATCTCGTGTTATGTGTGTGGAGGGCCGCATTTTGCTAGAAATTGTGCGAAAAAAACGGCGAAGTCAGAAAATAAAGATAAAAGTGTAGGGCATACCATAAACCAAATTAAAACTATTTCTAATCAAAATGACTTTTTGTTTAATGAATTACAGTATGTAGACGTAATTGTTGATGATATCCCATTAATTGCCACTTTGGATAGTGGAGCCAACTCAGTATCATAAATAAAAAGTACGTTTCAGCGAAAAAAAGAGTGCATTCTCAAATCACCCTAACCAGTTGTTTTGGCGAACGGAGGATTGCAAACGTTTCAGAATTTACAATCTCATTGAAAGGGGGGGAAACACAAACCATCCCCGCGGCAGTGTGCGAGATCGAGGCAGAAATATTATTACCCTTAAGAGTTTATGAGTTCTTGAAAAGTGGATCAGAGGAAGCAAGGTCAAATGTTAGAATATGCAATCCGGTATGTTTAAAGGATGGAATAGTGGGGGAACAGCAGATTGATGAGTCAGGATGTTTAGTTAATTCTGAGAGGATTATGGATAAGTCTAATTGTTTTTGCTAAAGGTATCTGAGGCATACGAGGAATGTTCATATGATTTATCGCATATCTCGAATAGTAGATTAAGGAGTCAAGTACATACACTAATAAAACATTACAAACCAAATAAAACGAAATCTACTGCTTTGAAAATGAAAATAATTTTGTCAGATGAAAAACCCATTTGTCAAAGGTCACGTAGGCTATCTTTACTTGAAAAGCGCGAGGTTGAAAAACAAATAGAGCTGTGGTTAGCACAGGGAATAATTAAAGAAAGTTGTTCAGATTTTTCGTCTCCTATTGTGGTGTGTAAGAAGAAAGATGGAACGATGCGTTTGTGTATCGATTATAGAAAGCTAAATAAAAAAATAATCAGGGACAGATATCCACTTCCTGTAATTGAAGAGGTATTAGATAAATTAGGGAACGGTAGAGTATTTTCGACGCTAGATTTAAAGAATGCATTTTTTCATGTAGATGTTGATGAAACAAGCAGAAAATACACCGCGTTTGTAACAGAAACAGGTCAATATGAATTTTTTAAAAGTGCCATTCGGTTTATCTATTAGCAGTAACTATTTCCAAAGATACATTAATTACGTGTTTAGAGACTTATTAAGAGACGGTACTTTAATTATTTATTTAGATGATATAATAATTCCGGCAATAGATGAAAAAGAAGCTTATGAAAAATTAACTCGTGTGTTAGAAATCGCTTCCAAATACGGCCTTGAATTAAATCTAAAAAAATGTCAGTTCTTGCAAAGGAAAATTAATTTTTTAGGGCATATAATTCAGAACGGTACAATTCAACCTTCATCGGAAAAGACAGTAGCAGTCTGTAACTTTCCAGAACCTAAAAATGCGAAAGATGTTCAAAGTTTTCTTGGATTAACAGGGTATTTCAGAAAATATATTCCTTCATACGCTATAATAGCCAGACCCCTTAGTGATTTATTGCGAGGAACAAAACCTTTTGAATTTCATCATGAACAAAAAATAGCTTTTCAAAATCTAAAGAACGCGTTATCAAATGAACCTGTATTGCATCTTTTCAAGGAAGGCGCGAAGTTAGAGCTGCATACAGATGCAAGTAAACTCGGTTTAGGTGCTGTGCTTTTACAACAAAGTGAAGATGGAAATTTCTATCCAATCCATTATATGAGCAAAAAGACTTCCATTCAAGAAGAGAAATTGTGCAGTTATGAACTAGAAGTACTGGCGGTTGTCGAGGCTCTGAAAAAATTTCGAAACTATCTCCTGGGAAGAAAATTCCTAATTCGAACGGATTGTGCCGCATTTGCGAAAACTCTAGACAAGAAAGAGTTGACACCAAAGATTGCTAGATGGTCGATTTTTCTACAAGAATTTGATTACGAGGTAGTCCATCGTCCTGCAAAACAAATGCAACACGTAGATGCGTTGAGCAGACATCCCATTATGCTAGTGACTAGTGATGAATTGACACACAAGATTGTGAACGCTCAGGAAACTGATGAGTATATTAGAACCATTAAGCAGCTGTTGCATGAAGGCAAAACTACTGAATTCACCATAAAGAATAATATTTTATTTAAACTTAGTGAAGATCAAGAACTGTTAGTTGTGCCAGAAATGATGCAAGTAGATGTGGTGAAGAAAGCTCATTCGTTTGGACATTTTGCTGTGGCAAAGACAAAAGACTTGGTGAAAAGAGACTATTATTTTCCGAATATGAGGAAGTGTATAGAAAACGTACTAAAAAACTGTGTAGAATGCATATTGGTCAATAAGAAGAGAGAAAAGGGAGAAAGGGTTTTTACACCCTATTCCAAAAGAAGATCTGCCGTTGTCAACATATCACGTAGACTTCATTGGACCATTGCCAACGACCAACAAAAATTATAATCACATACTCACTGTGATTGACGCATTTACTAAATTTACTTGGTTATACCCAACCAAAAATACAACAGCTCGAGAAGCCATTGAAAGACTAAAGTTGCAACAAAAAACTTTTGGGAATCCTTCACGTATAATTAATGACAAAGGAGGAGCATTTAGATCGAAGGAATTCGAAGACTACTGTGCTGAGGAAAAGATTAGTAATATTCAAATAACGACGGGAGTACCAAGGGGGAACGGACAAGTTGAAAGAATCCATGGAGTGCTGATTCCAGTGTTGACGAAGATGTCCATTCAAGACCCGACTAAGTGGTTCAAGCATGTCGATTCACTACAACGTGTATTGAACAGTGTACCTTCACGCAGTACAAAATATTCGCCATTTGAATTACTAATAGGAATCAAGATGAAGAATCCTGAAGACGTCATGATAAGAAATTTGCTTGAAGAAGAGAGTCAAAATCAACTATGTCAACATCGTGTAAACCTTAGAAGAGAAGCAAAGCAAAACATTTTGAAGATACAAGAGGAAAACAGGAGAACTTACAATCGAAAGCGGAAAAAAGCTCACCAGTATAAGCAAGGAGAGTTGGTAGCAATCATGAGGACTCAGTTTGGAAACAAATTGAAACTGCGACCAAAGTATTTTGGACCCTACCAAGTGACTACAGTGAAGCTCCATGACCGATATGATGTTGCTAAAATTGGAGACCATGAGGGGCCAAATGTAACGTCCGCATCAGCAGACCAGATGAAGCCTTGGTCTAAGCACTAATGAAGAAGAAGAACGAACTTGTATAAGATATTTGTGTAACTGTATACTAATCTATGTTCTTTTTTTGTTTTTTTTAGTTTGTATATTTCAGATCCTTAGTGCGTGAGCAGTGAGGACACTGCCTGTAGGATGCCCGAGAAGTTGTGGGAATTTCCACATAGACGGCACTATAGAGGGCGCTGGCGACGCGAGCCACCAGCGAGCGAACTGACTAGAGGAGATTAGCGAGCGAGAGGTCTCGACGAGCAGGTCAGAGCCAACGCTGCTAAGAAAAAAAAGGAAAGCAACCGGGATCTAACTGGCCGTGTAGGGACCAAGTGACCCGATGCTGGAAGGATAGTCACGTGAAGGTGACACATCCATCGCCTGAATTCAATAAGTGAACAGGAACTGAATAAGAGCATCCATCATCTGAATGCCCTACACCGTTGTGAACCGTGGTGTGATAATTGTTAAGTGAAAAGACTGAGAAACTATTATTGAATAAGAGAAGAAATAATCGAAACGCTGTCAATAATATATCTGTATAGTAGAGTGTAGTAATGTAATTGTCCACATTAAACGTTAGTATTAGTTAAGAACAGTGTAGTTCATTGTGAATACCCCTAGAACTCCGTGACATAA